>CM056958.1:8245794-8283856 GCA_029856935.1 Cyclocarya paliurus
CTTAAAATTGCTCTCACACCTGCCTTATGTAAATCAAAGAACATCACACCATCTACATTGAGTTTGAGAAAACTAGAGGGTGGGGGTCTCTAATAGCATATTTCTTCACTCTTGAATTTGGTACTACAGTTAAATCCTGATGAACCTACTGTAAGGAAAGGGCATGATCGATTACCTGTTTTGGTTACAAATTGAGCTGCTTAGCTATCATTTATTTCTCCTATACCACAAAGCCCAAGCTATTAAGAAGAAAGTCGTGAAAGCCTCTTTATCTGCTCTACTCATAACAAATATAGTGATGTTCATAATTAGCATTCCTTCTTTTACATCTCACATAGCAGCAAGATGCTGATTTCACACTTCTCTAATTGATGGGCAATAAATGAGAGCATGTGTTAGATCTTCTATTTTATGTTGACAAAACACACAAGTAGGTTCAATCTCTATGTTTCTCTTCCCTGGACTTTCTTTGGTAGGTAGTCTGTCCCAACAAGCTCCCCATGCAAAAATTTTAATTTTATTAGGGACTCTCATATGCCAAAGCCCTTTCCACACCTGATTATTTTTATAAACATGTGAACCCTCACCCTTATCTCTTGTGGAAATTGTTCTAAAAAATCTGTAAGCACTTTTTACACTAAAAGTGAATTTTTTTTTTCATATTTCCATACCACTTATCTGCATATTCACCTAGGCTTAATTTATAAATAAATTAAAGTGTTTGGTATAAATTAAAGCTTTTTTGATGTACTGTTATGCAGGTTAATTTATAAATAAATTAAAGTGTTTGGTCTAAATGCGTAGTAAGAAGAGAAACTCCAACACTGTGGAGGAGGAAATGGGGGATCATAAAGATACAGTTGATTCGAATCCTTTGGAGAAGAAGAAAATGAAGAAGGATAAGAAAACGGATGTAACTTTGTCCATTAAACCCATGGAGAGAAAAAAGAAAAGGTATTGGATAAAGAGAGAAGGCTATCTGTAGCTTCCAAGAATGGAGAAGAACCCAAAAGGTTCAAACAAATAGATGTAGATCTAGCAGACGACGAAGATCGTGCAACAGTGGCACCTTCATCAAATAGTGGCTTGCCTGAGTTGAGTTTCATATTGATGTTTTTAAAGACTAGGCATCGATGGATGGTAAAGTAAGTGAAGTAGCTGCTAAAGTATTGGAAAGAAAGCTACAAGAAGTTCAGGAAGTGTACGAGAGGATTGATAATAAGGACATTGTTGAGGATGGATTGAAATTGGCAGCTGAGAAGGACGATGCTTGAAAAATTGTGCCCTTTCTTTGAGATATGTTGTGTGCAGGCTTATCCATGGTGGGAGGGTTGTTCCCCACTCAATCCATGATGGTTGGGCTTGGACATGACAGTGGGGCCCATCTCAACCTAGGCCTTACCCTCCCACAGTTTCAGAGTTGTCCAAAGGGCCCAACCCTGTATGATATATCAGATGAAGAAGGGTGCACAATGTGGGAAGCTAGATGAAGGGGGACAGATGGGATACGTCGACTCTAACATCCCCTATGACACCTAGCTTTAAAGGACCTACACCGGCACGTGAATGGAAGATGTAGACAACCCACCATCCTTTACCAAATGGGACCAGAAATAACTGTGTCACTCAGCCACCGCCAGAACACACCCTGTAAGCCATGCCGCATTAAAAGCGTAGTCTCAGAAGCCGTGCCTCATTGAAAACCCTACCTCAAAACACCACGTCGCATGAAATACCTAGAAACTGGGCATAGAATGTCCCCCCTAAAACCTCATATAAAAGTTACATCCCAGGTACAAAGAACTCTTTCTGAACTCTATTATTCAGAAACCAATACTCTAGACATGTGAGACTGATTTAAGCATCGAAGGTTCCTCAAAGTACCCCGAGCCCACCTTTGTCTTCGTGTTTGCAGGTGAAGATTGTGATTCGAGTTCCTGGAACTTTGTCCGGGCATACAAAACACAACGTTAACAGTGATGCCGTATGTGGGATCTATCCTATAGACGTTACATGTCCTTTGTATGTCAGCGACAACCCGTTCTCAAACAACTAGTGGGCTAGAAGTTTTATCAGAAGACATGGAAGCACGTTTTGTAGAAGTAAAATAGTTGGTGAAGATGCTGACCGCACAAGTGGAAACACTTCAGAAGGAGAACGAAGCCCTATGGGTAGACATTACCAAGCTACCTGAAGATATTGAGCCCAATCACAACAGGTAGGGCGAGTCATGAGGCATATGAGGGATGGATGTCAATGAAAAATAAATGAAGAAGATGCAGCATGAGCTACGTGACCTTGGGAAAGTACGAGGAGATGGCTAAAAAGGTGGGAACCCCATCCTCGGTAGACTAGATGCTCACAGCATAAATTTGCCTTACAGTGCGGAGGTGATGGCCATGTCATTACAACCAAAATTCATGGTTACCTAGATAGATTTGTACGATGAATCCAAGGATCTCCTGAAACCTTGTATAATAGTTATATCTCATGTACAAAGAACTCTCTCTGAACTCTATTATTCAAAAATCGATACTCTAAAAACGTGAGACTGGCTTAACCCACCTTTGTTTGCGGGGTTGACACTGGTGGGGTTGTCAGAGATTGCATTGGAGATCAACTCCTTCCCTATCGAGGCACCTTACTTCAACGTTGTCGGGTCCGGAGGGAGGTCTTGCACTTTGAATGCCCTCAAATTGTTTCGGGGATTCAAGGGCACGTGATCCCTTATTCTCTCCATACCCTCCAAGTAGCCGTAATTCTAGGCGTCTTTGCGGACCAAACGGACATGTGACAACTCCTCGAGCATCCAAGGAATGGCGCTATCAAGGCGAGAGTGCATGTCTTGGATGGTGGCCTCATGGTCGACTACCACATGATCGACCTTAACTTTCTCGGTCTTTAAGTCCTTCACTCTCTTAGATTTGGCCTTGAGGGAGTCCTTCTTTTCTTGTAGAGACTTGGAAGCTTCCTCAAACTTCCCTTCTAACCATTTGAATGACTGGGTGTCAGAATCATGCTATTTGAGAAACTTTGAGTTGTTAGGTGGCAGCCACTCCAACTCCTACTGGCGATAGAATGACTCCTGAAGGTTGTCCCTCTCCTCCTTAGTTTGCATTGCTTCAAGACAGTGCGAACCAGCCTCCTCCTGGGACCTCGCCAAGTCAAACTTAAGTCAGGATGGTGTAAGTGAAAGGGAGTGGAGCCCCAACATTGATTGCAATAGCCAAAACTTTGCTGACCTCCATTGACACCGTAAGGACCTCAATCTCGGGTGCATCAGCCAAAACCCCCTCGACCCATGACAAGACCCACTCTATCTCCTTCCCGGACACAACATTGTTACCTCTATTGCCCACCAAATTGGACTTGATCGAGACAACCTCGATTTCAGGGGAATAAGCGATAAGAGAATTCGGGATAGAAACCTGGTCAAGAAAATCCTCCCCCTCAGCAGGACGTTCTTCAGATAAGGGCAAAAGAACCCTCTTGAGATCAATGTCAGGGGAGGGGCACTATCTGGGATGCCCGAATAGGACGATTTAAAAGAACCCTGTAAAATTGCAAGGAGAAAAACTCCTATCTGAGAGAGAGTTCCACAACCCCACATTGGCCGGCGGGGTCAGAGAAGAAGCTTTTGAGGCAGTTGGGAGAGTCCTTTCGGGCTTTGTAAGACTGGCCATCAGAGGATTGGCCTGAACTTTTCGAAGAGAATTAAAGCCACCCGACCCTTGTGGGGAAGGAGAAGAAGGCACGGCGTGATGAAACGATATGGTTTCCTCCACTCTCTCTGATGATGGTGTTGGCCGCTGTACGAGCACAGCAACAGAAGTTTACCTGGGAGGGAGGACAAGCATTTCATCAGAGTCGACTTTGGCAGGAGACTCCCTCTTGGGTTTCTTCCCCTTCCCTTCCACCAAAAGGCTAGGGGAACGCCTAAGGACCTGAGAAACAAACGCCTGAATTGGTACAGTTTGGTCAGCAAAACACATGTTGGTCGAGGGAGGCAAGTATCATCAGAGGTTACCCTCATCCAACATGGCCTCAGAAAAAATAGCGTTCAGATGGGTTTTCACCAAGGCACGAACAATCTCGATTCGACTCACTTCCTCAGGAGTCGTAGAGGGTCTGAAGCTCTTGTCATCACCCACAACCCTGTAGATGGCACGAGCGGGGTAGTCAAGCCAGTTGACCTGCCCGACCGGGAACTCCTACCCTTTGCCAAACAAGAAGAAGAAGTGCTGACTCCACCCTTTTACCCTATTATACTACAGCTCCAAACGCGCCAACTCCTGAATGGAGTGGAAACTACATGTGTTGCCACTCTACTTCAGAAGATTGTGGGTAAGGAGGAACTTGCGAGCAGTGAGATCAGTGTGTTTGGAACCTGCCTCCTCCAGCGCTTGCTCCCAATTGATGCAACAAGACACCAAGATCCTCCATGCAGTCGAGTGGAGTTGGGCAGGTGCTAAACACAGGTAGTTCAACACGTCAGGAACTGCCCAGCCTAAGAAGGCTGAAAAATATGCTAGGGTACATAGCCACCTTCGACACATACCCTTTAGAATCCACCGCGCCTTCATTGGGGAATGGCACCTTGTAGGTTGACTTTAGTGACTCCAACTCACCAGGAGTCACCACTGACCACCTCGAGAACCTGCTGAATCTTTGTGACTCTATATGGACTTTAGGAGGATCTAGGCCACCAAGAGCCTTTGAGGGACCAGAAGGCTTGGTAGGTTTAGGGTTTTTTGGAGCAGGGCATGAAGGGTTCTTTAGAGCTATGTGAATGGAAAGATGGAAGAAAGGAAGGCAGAATACACACAAAGATAAATTTGAAGAGAAACGAAGGAAGAACGAAGAACTCTGAGAAATGAGAAGAGGGCAAGGTGGGCTCTAATGAAGATGGGGCGGGGGCAATTTAAATAGACCCTAGCGATGGTTATCATCCCCAAGTCGTGGGCTGGCAAGAAGTCCACGAATCTCGTGGCGTGTACTGTACAATGTGACGTGGAAAGAAAGAGCCACTCGACACCATCAATGTTGAGGGAACTGGAAGGATGTAATCAAGTGCAAAATCCAACGGTCAAAAAATGTGCCATAAAGTCGGGAGAGGAACCGTCGCCTAACATCATTAAATGATGAAAAAAACATACAAGCATAACATAGAGCCCAGAACTTGACACGTAGTAGAGTTGGGAGAGTAATAACCACCCATTTCTAAGAAAAAGGATCTTAACGGTAGTGATTTTGGGAAAATTCTAACTTGAATATAAAGATAAAAAGGAATTCCCATCGGACTAGTCCAATAAGAAATGGTAGGGTAACTGTAAGGGGGTTTTGAGTTTTCCCCTTTCTATTGGCCCATGTAGCAAGCCTACGAGGGATCATTGGGGAAGTGAGTCAGAAAGTCCGATCAAACCCAATGACCCTCCTCTAAAATGTAGTCGGTGGGTCTTTACAGAGTACTCGGCCCATGAGCAAAATTTGCCCATAAAGCAACTCAGGCGTTGGGAAAGCAGACGGCAGGGGCAGATGAGACTTGCCACCCTGACACCTCCTCGATAACACCTAATCCTCAGGAACCTATGTAGGTAGGTGGGTGGAAAATATAGGAAACTCTCTATCTCTCGACAGCAGGCATGGAGGGGCTTAACAAGGAACGCCCGAAGGGTAAAGAGAGTTAGGGAGCCACGCCGCATTTATGGCGCCACCCGCCAGACTCTACGCCGCATTAATGATGCCGTCCCAGAAGCCATGTTGCATTAAAGAATTTTGACTAAGCAAATAGTTGAAATGACATGGACTCCCCGAAACTAGGTATGAGTTATCCCAACCCAGAAACCTAGTATAAAAGTTGACCCCCAAGTACGAAGAACTCTTTTGATTCCTTTAATGAGATATACTGATTTAAGCATCGGAGACTCTCCAACCTCCTCCAAGGCCCCCCCCACTCTCTGTGTTTTCTTAAGTGTGTAGGTGAAAGGCCAAAGACCCGAGTTGCTAGAATCAGGTCCGAATGTGTACAAAACACGACATTAACAATTATATAGAGTTTATTAGATGGATAACCCAATGTGGAGTTAGGTTTTAAGTGAAATAGTCAAAACAATGGGATGCTTTTGCCTATTTCCACAAATAATCAATAAAAGAAGCCCTACTACTGGGCGTATGCTAGGACGTTAGGCGTACCATAGTGTAATTTTTTTTAAACATTTTTTTAACATATTTAATCATTAAGAAAAAAATATACAATTTCACAAATAGACACTTCCTTAACTATTAAATATAAAAAATTAAAATACTCGAGCAATAACTTTAAGCGATAACATTGAGAGAGCTAAATAGCATTTTCCATATATGAAAGGGATATTTCAGTCTCTCATAGAACAACAAAGCCCTACTACTATTGACACGAATTTAAAATAGAGAACCAAAACAATGAAATCATTGGCATGGTTTTTTTTTTCCCTAATAAAGCATATTATAGATATATAAAACAGTTACATGATTCAAGAGATAACATGGTGGGAAGTCCCGACATTCATCCCAACCCAATTGGTACAACACAGGAAAAAGAAAAAAAAAAGGATCTGGGGCCAAGGACTTGAATCCCACCCATTTCCCACAAGGGGAATCTACCTAATACAGTTTTGATATAGTCCGTTAAATGGACTATAATACAGGGATCTGGGCTGCATGTCTCTAGTTTGGGCTGACTGAAGAAGACTTTCACTGCCTTTGTCCCAAGATCCTTGGTTAGGATAAGCAATAATATTGGAAGATAGCAAGTTGGAGAAGTTTCGAATCACCGGCAGGAGACCGCCAGGAACTGTGGTGGTGTGTGAGAACCATGGCCACACTAGGAGACTGGATGTTTGTTGAATCTAAGAGATTTGAGGCCGCTAACCCCAAAAATGTCGTGCATGTTGGCAATAGACTCGCTGTGGTGTGGTGGCGTGTGAGATCCACATGCGGTTCGGGCTATGCATGAGGATTATATGCCACTCTTTTCAACGTTTTTCTTCTGCCATCCAAAGGATCGGCGGCTGAAGAGTCTTGTGGTACGGCGTATGGTGGTCTTGGGAGGTCGAAAAGCAGTAGATCGACACTTCTCTATGCTATGATCGGAAAATTTAGAAAAATCTGAAAAAATATAGTAGAACATTATCTAGACTATACAGATGGGAGGAGGGTGGGTGGAGCCGAAGCTCTAGCCACCTTTTGGACAAAGAAGGTAAGAATTTATTTACCTCTTTGGAGAGCGTTTTCGCTGGAGAGAGAAAATAAATCAACATCTAAGCTCATTGGCAACATATATATAATGCTTTTGGATTTTCCAGACTTATGCCTTTTTATGAAAATTATGTAATATGTGGTACTTTTATCATATTTAGATAATTTTTTATTTTATTTATGAATAAATATCATAGTTGATGGATAATGTCACCTCGACATATATATAATAGGATGAAAAGTGTTATGTGAGTATGGTATATAAAAATTTGCTAAATAAAAAGAAAAAAGATGGATTGATACTAATTTTCTTAACTGTTGTATTTTATTCTTAATTTCCTTCTCTGAATATCATTGAGCTGAGCTTGTTTGGCTTTTATGTGTTTTGGAGTTCGGCATTTTAAAAAGGGACATAAATGCATGCAAACCATATTTAAAATGGCCAAAATCTAAAATAGTTTAAGCAGGTCGAGGTAGATTGCTAGAAACATTGATAACACAGTTGTTGTGATCACGAAAAGTGTCCTCCAAACCAGTCGAAAGAGGTTGAGTTTGTAGAAAATGCTTGCAGCCGGTCAGGATTTTAATGCCTTTGGTGATGAATTCATTATCCAAGAATCTCTTTGCTAGGGTTTCCTCAACCATGGCCAAAATGGGTAGCAAATAGATCTAGTATCCTCCAGCAAATTGCATTACAATGGCAGCACTTGCTATCATGTCAAGCAGCCAATATGTTTATAGAAGCCATGATGGAGGAATACATGAGGAGAGTTATTTCCAAAAGCAGAAAAATGCAAGAAGCCATGAAGCATGGAGACAAAGGTTGTGAGCATAAGGCTACGTCGAGTGGCCATTTTCATGATTGTCTTGGCTTCTAATGGTGGGGATTTAACTGTGTCCTATTTTACATGATTTGGTTAATTGGTTTATCAACATGATATTAATCATGCATGTAAAAAAAAATAAAACAAAGCTATGAATTCAATATATAATATATATATATATACCATGATTTCAATAACGACGGCTAAGAAATTGTATGCATGAGCTATATCCCCGATTGCTTGGAGGATCTTCAATGTTTTTTGGGCTCGAGTCATGGTCTTATTACCGTCCGTTAATGGAAGGTCAGTATAATAATATATCCCATGCACACTTGACAAGAAGATGATCTTGGTATTTTAGCAAAATATGGCAAGAGAATTATCAATGAATTTAAATGTACATATCATTAATATACGTACATAGCTAATTAATTAATAAATCATTTGTGGATATTAAAACTAAATTCTAAGAAAATCATGATATAATTAAACAATTAGCACAAAGATTTTGGTTATAAAATGAAAACTTTGAGGTGAAATGTCGTGCTTGACAGATTCTTTGGGAGATCTAGCCCCGTTTGAATTGAGAAACCATCTCAATTCATCATTATAGCTTTCTTAAATTTTCATTCAAAACACAATAAACAATTCAATTTTTTCAAATTTTAAAATAATAATAATATTAAAAAATAATATTTCAATAATATTTTTTTTCAACTTTTAACTTTTATAAAAAACCATCTCATTTCATCTCACTATCCAAACGGAAGCTTAGTCTAGCAAGATCTTTATGCAGCAAGCTTTGGCCAAGTGTGAGTCATGTACAAGTTGTCCAGTAAAATCTCCTGTTACTTTGATTTTTTATCCAATTTTAAATCAAACTCAACCCAAATCAGTTCGACTACCTGCAAATTTTATTATTTGAATGTGTGAATGCATTGATTTTACACTAACACCATGCAATGTTCATTTTTTCCAGTCAGATTCCGATCGAAGTTTTGGCCATTTTCTTATAATATAATTGAGCAAAACGTACAAAACTTGCACGCACGCACATACCTACAAATTCATCAGAAATTAAGATTAAAAGTAGAAAAACATAAGTTACAGCTTGTACATACATACTTGCAACTTTAGTGATAGCGAGGCCCGGACCAATTCCTGAATAAAGTAGGAACATCATAAGACACAGAATGGAGAAACTGGACCCTCCTCTTTCCTGGAAAGGTGGAGCCTCTCTCTCTTGTTCTTAGAACGTAGAGGGTTCCTCTTGGACGTGGTTCGAAGAGAGGTCCGACTGAGAGTTCCACTTAGTTAGCTTCCCTATGTCATTATGGCGGAAGAATTATCTAACCTCTACGAGGGGTTAAGCCTTACGGAGGAAGAGAAACAAGAAGTCTTCATACCAGAGGAGGAAGTTTTATTATCTATAGAGAAAAGCAAGAATTGTTTGGCTGTTCTTATTATAGGTGAGAAAGAAGTAAAAAGAGGTGCATTTCGATCGACTATGAGTAAGGTTTGGAAAGTGGAGGGTCAATCTTCATTTAAGAACCTTGGCTTCAACAGGTTTCTGATTGAACTTCAGAATCCAATGGTGAAGGAACGTATCTTATCGGGAAGACCCTGGTCCTTTGACAGGGCCTTGGTGTGTTTGTTCGACTGTGCAGGTTGCTTAGCTCCAAAAGATATTCACTTTAAGGAGGAACCTTTCTAGATCCAGCTACACGACTTACCCTTTGTTGGAATGAACAAAACCACGGGAGAGAGGATGGGAGCAGCAGTGGGAAAAGTTTTATCGGTTGATGTTGATGCAAGTGGTATGGCATGGGGTAATTTTCTTAGAGTCAGAGTAATGGTTGATATTTGTAAGCCTCTAACCCGGGGGAGGTTTATTAACATGGGAGGGAAACACTTCTAGATCCCATTCAAATATGAGAGGCTCCCTATGTTCTGCATTCATTGTGGAGTCATCAAGCATTCAGGTTTGTCTTGTTAGCCTTCCCCGTCAGGAAGCAAAAAGTCTGAAGGCACGGTGCCACAGTATGGCACCTGGTTAAGGGCCAACACACAGTTGAGAAGCTACCCAAGTTTCAGCAGAAAGGGAGGTGACTTTGAGAATTCGGGAAGTTGGCGCCAAAACACAAGTGAGGAGAACAGGTTCGAGGAAGAAAGGATGGGACAGAAAGGCTCTGGCAAGCCCAATGTAGACTTCGAACATGCTAATCTCGGGAGTTCTAACAATTACCAACTAAGGGGACCTGTTCACGGGAAAGTCAGCAGCAACAGAACTAAAGATCAACTAGACCCTCTTCTTCCAGTAGGCTCTGATAGTACTGATACCAACCAACTTGTTGATATGGCTTCCAAGGACTCTTTGTTCTCTAAGGGGTCCCTGTCAAACCATGAACTTAACATGTATCAGCTAGAACAAGGCATATTAAGCCCTACTCGAGACATGGCCCAGGTAAGCCTACCTCCATAGAACTCTCCTATTAAATCCTTTAATGCTGGTAAGGTTAATAAACCCACATGGAAGAGAAGGGCCAGAGGGTTGGGGCCTATGGACAACAAAAGCCCACCTGATGAATTTATGTGTGAGTCAAGTGATCCAAAACCAAGGAAAAGGCCTGCAACAGAAACTCAAGTAATCATCATGACCAGAAAGAGAGCTAAACAAGCTCAGATGGCAGTGGCTGGATTCCAGCCCTGCCAGTCACCATGAAACACCTAGCATGGAACTGCTGAGGGCTTGGGAACCCTCGGACAGTTCGTGAGCTTCACTCTATGGTGAAGGAAAAGAGCTCGGATGTAATTTTTCTTAGTGAAACCAAATGTAGAAGGGACAAGATAGAACTTATTCGAGACAAGCTATAGTTTGATCATAGATTCTCTGTAGACAGTGTGGGCAGAAGTGGAGGTTTAGCTATCTTTTGGAAAAAAGAAGTAGAAGCTGAGTTGGACTCCTATTCCAACCATCACATATCTATCTTAGTGGCTGCTGAATTCCCTAGTAAGAAACTGATTATAACTGGCTTTTATGGACAACCTGCAATTGCAAAGAGAAGGGAGAGTTGGGATCTACTTAGGTTGATCCATTCAAAAATTCATAACCCGTGGATGTGTATGGGTGATTTTAATGAGGTAATGTTCTAGGATGAGCACTTTGGCTCAAGTACTCTATCCTTTAAACAAATGGAGGATTTCAGACTTGTTCTTCTAGAATGTGGTCTAATGGATATTGGTTTTAGAGGATCAAAATTCACATGGTGCAATGGAAGGGAGGGTTCTGATTTCACCAAATGCCGGTTGGATAGAGCCTTATTCAATGAAGGGTGGCTTAATCTCTTTGAACTCAATCAAGTTGAGGTGCTGGCAGGAAAATGCTCAGATCATAACCCTCTATATGTTAACTGCTTAATTTCTATCCAGCCAGAAGCTCCAAAATACAAGATATTTAGGTATGAAGCTGCATGGGGTAGAAGAGAGGAATGCACTGAGATCATTAAAGATCTGGGTGCAGAAACATAAGCAGACTTCAAAGTTTGATTTTATTAGAGAAGGTTTGAAAGTATGCAGAGACAAGCTCAAGGCCTGGAATAAGGAGGTATCTAGAAACCAAAGAAGACTTCTTTTTCAGAAGAGAGAACAGATTAGAATGTTACAAGAATCCAATACGGGCCAGTTTGGTAATCAGATAAAGGTACTTCAAAGAGAGGTGGATGGTTATCTGGAAGAAGAAGAGATGAAGTGGAGACAAAGAGCCAAACAAAGATGGCTTAAGGAGGGGGACAGAAATACTAAATTTTTCGATAAGTGTGCGTCTCAAAGGAAGCAGGTGAATACTATTAAACAAATCAGAAGGGAAGATGGTAACTTGATTTCATGCAAGCAGGAAATTGTAAGGGTCTTCCAAGATCATTACAGTAAGTTGTTTGATTCATCTAACCGAAAAAAGATCGAGGAAGCTCTTAATCTCTTCCCTGCTGTAGTCAGTACTGATATGAATTACACCCTCTCAGGTCCTTACTCTGAACAGGAAGTGGAAACTGCAATTAAAGAAATGAATCCTTTAGGTTCCCCTGGCCCAGATGGCTTCCTAACAGTGTTTTACCAACATCATTGGATCACCATAGGCAGGGAGGTAACTGCAGCAGCTCTGGAAGTCCTTAATACCAGAAATGGCTTAAAAGAAATCAACCAAACATTCATTTCTCTGATCCCTAAAAAGAAAAACCCCCTATCTGCTTCAGATTACAGGCCAATCAGTTTATGTAACGTTTGTTATAAGATAATCTCCAAAGTCATAGCAAACAGGCTCAAGATCATCCTGCCTCAGCTAATCTCTCCCACTCAGAGCGCATTTGTTCCAGGAAGACTGATTTTAGACAATGTGATAGTTGCCTATGAGTTACTGCACTCAATACAAACAAGGCTGAAAGGGAAGAAAAATGGATTCCTGGCCCTCAAGCTTGATATGAGCAAAGCCTATGACCGTGTAGAGTGGGACTTCCTAAGCAAAGTGATGTTGAGGATGGGCTTCAAATGTGAATGGGTCGAGCTAGTGATGCAGTGTGTTACCATTGTCACATACTCTATCCTTGTCAATGGTGTCCCTCAAGAATTCTTTTCTCTATCTCGAGGTATTAGGCAGGGAGATCCCCTATCTCCCTACCTATTCATCATCTGCTTGGAATTTCTCAGCCATAGCCTAAACCAAGCTGAAATGTAAGGTCTGATCTCAGGAATTCCAGCTACTCGAGGCTCCATGCATATCAACCATCTGTTCTTTGCAGATGACAACTTGGTTTTTTGTAGATCCAATCCAGAAGAGTGGGGTAGATTGCAGCAAGTTTTAAGCACCTATGAACTAGTCTCAGGTCAGAGATTGAATCTTGAGAAAACTTCAATTTTTTTCAGCAGTAACACCAAGCCTAATGTTCAAGAAGCTATACTATAGCAATCAGGAATTAAAGCTTCAGGAGCTTCTGACAAGTATCTGGCCTTCCCTCTTATGTGGGTAGAAACAAAACCAAGGCTTTCAATTCAATATTGGATAGGGTCAAAGCTAAGATGATCAATTGGAAGACCAACATTTTGTCTCAGGCAGGGAAGGAGGTTCTGCTAAAATTAGTGCTGCAATCAATACCTACATATAATATGGGGATCTTTAAATTACCCAAAACCATCCTTAAAAAACTCAACCAATTGCTACAATCATTCTGGTGGGGTCAGAGTAACAATAGGTCCAAGATCCATTGGCTGAGTTGGCAAGCTCTAGGGAAATCAAAACAGGAAGGAGGTCTGGGTTTTAGGGACTTTGAATCCTTCAACCTAGCCCTTCTGGCCAAACAAGGGTGGAGGATTATTCAAAACCCTCTATCCCTTGTTGCTCAGGTGCTTAGAGCAAAATATTTCCCTCATGGTGAATTTTTCTCTGTCAAAACAAGGCCAACTGATTCCTATGTGTGGAAAAGCTTCCTCCTAGCAAGGCCTGTTCTTAAGGCAGGTTTATTATGGAGAGTATGAGATGGAAGTAAGATTAAAATATGGAAAGATCAGTGGCTCCCATGCCCTTCAACTTTCAAAGTGCAGTCCCCGATTTCTAGTCTAGATGCTGAAGCTCGAGTTTCTGAACTCATAAATCCTGAGACTATGCAATGTGATCTATCACTTATCTATGCAATCTTCACAGCAGCTGAGGCAAGTTTGATTAGCCAGATCCCCATAAGCCCGTGTAGGAGCCAAGACACACTGACCTGGAGATGTTCAAGCAATGGGAAATTCTCTGTAAGGAGTGCATATCATCTCCAAGCTTCTTTAAAAGAAGTTAATATAGGGCAATCATCAACACAGAGATCCAACTCGAACTTCTGGAACAAAATGTGGGGTATCCAAGTATCTCAAGCAACCAAGTCATTTCTATGGAGAGCAGTGAAAGAGTCCCTAGCCACGAAGTTGAACCTGCATAAAAGAAAAGTGAGTGAAACACCTGTATTTCCAATCTGCTCGATGGAACCTGAATCAGTTTCCCATGCCCTCTGGTCTTGTAGAGCAGCTTAGGATGTATGGTCCATGAGCTCAAGAAGAATACAAAAGCTTAGCATCTTTGAAGGCTCCTTCAAAGATATTATGTTAGCTTTGATGGCCCGGCTATCTCCTCAAGAAATCACTGAATTAGCAGTCACTGCTAAAGCTATTTGGCAAAGGAGGAATACTTGGATCTTTGAACAACAATTCCATTCTCCCTCTCAAGTTTCAAACTTGATCCATACAGAATTGGCAGCCATTCAACTTAGAACAAAGGTTGGTATAAAGCAAACCAAGATCCAAAAGTTACCAAATACCCATTGGTCTCCTCCCCCACCAAATGTATTCAAGGCCAACTGGGATGCAGCAATTGACAAAGGTAACTCAAAGCTGGGAATTGGTGTGATTGTGAGGAACTCATAGGGTTATGTCATTGCTTCTTTGTGCTCTTCAATGGCCCTAGCTCCGGATCCTTTACTTGGTGAAGCTGTAGCAGCTCGTAGAGCTACTTCTTTTTGTGTCGAGCTGGATTTACAGCACCTGATCTTGGAAGGTGATGCCTTAACAGTGGTCAAAGCAGTGCAACACAGAGAAGACAGCTGGAGTACTTTCGGGTTGGTCATTAGTGACATCAAGCTCATGCTTTCAAAGACCCTCACCTGGTCTATAGTTCATGTTAGTAGGGATACTAATGTTATTGCCTATCATTTGGCAAAAGTTGCTCTTTCTTGTACGGAAGAATGCATTCTTATGGAGGAATCTCCTCCTTGTATTCAGCATCTGTTTTAAGGAATGAGATATCTTTATTTGAAAAAAAAAAAAAGAATGGAGAAACTGCGCAGCTGAGGAAACTTGGGAATTTGAATGAGAATTATTTGAGCAACGGCGAAAGCCATGAAGTAGGGCATGTGATTAACATAACATGCACCAGTTACGTTGCGACAATTAGAGAGCCAGTTGATATCCCTGTTTGATTGAAAAAACAACCAGTACCACCACCCAAATTAAAGGATTAACCAAAATGATAATTAAGATACTGTACGCATGATTTCAAACCTAGCTACGGGAGTCATCATTAGCAAAGCAAATACAGTGTACTCGCTGGCTGCTCTAAGAAGGTTCAGGTACTGAATCACCCAGCATATTTTCACCTTTGCCCCATCTAGAAAGTAAATTAAAAACCATGGAAAGCAAAAGAAAAAAAAAATAAAATTGATGAACTTTGTTAATTTGATTGGAAAAAAAAAATTTACCCAAGTTGGATCGAATGGCATCCATGTAAGTATGGTTTCTCTTGGCAGTGACAGGTGAACGATAGCAAGCGCAGAGCAAAGCGGAGGTGCAGTAAGTAACGAGGGAGAACAAAATGGTCACGGCTGGACCAGCAACCCATCCAAGTTGTGCAACGTTCCCTGGCAAGGACTGAAACAAAGGGCTAGCCACACTAGCCATTGTTATGAAAACACTTGCACTCCAAACCGTCCCTACACCGTCGAAAGTTACATGTATATATAATTTGGAAGAGCAAACACATGATTCAGCACGGCATGGGCTAGTTTGAACCACAAACCAACCCATGACAGAAACTATTATTTTGAACACCGGCCTGCCTTAATTACTTGCTCGCTTTGGGCGGCGGCCATCGTCGTCGACGGACTCAGAGTCGCCGTAGCCTTGTGAGAGTGGATTTCGTCGGAAAGCTGGTGATTTGTGTCAGTGTTATGAATCTGATGCATCTTTATGGACTGCATATATGGTATTAAGAACGCATCATGAACATAAACAAGAATGAGTTTATATAACATCTATGATGCATCATATATAAAAATTTACAATAAATCTTCCCAACCTCCAAACACTCCACACTCCATCTTTTAAAAAAAAAAATTTTAATTTTTTTTATAAATAATTTTTATATAATAGTGAATAAAAAATAAAATAGTTTAAAAAAAATAAATTCAAAACAAAATTTTAAAAAAATTTTAAAAAATATTTAAAAATGTGGAGTGTGGAGTGTGGATGAATAGTAGGAGGTTGTGTAGCAAAACTCAAAAATTTATATGAAATGATCGAAGTGACTAGGAAGAGCTCAATACAGAACTCCAGCGATTTTGGGAATTCCAGAACTTCCATTGTGTGTGATCACTCTGTGTGTGTGTTCATGGGCATAAGCAAGAATGAGAGAGAGAGAGAGAGAGAGCGACTAACTTCACCGCTATCGCATGAGTTCTGATCATGACTGGGAGTTTGAGTTCCCATGGCTGTGTTCGCTGCAGATAATTGCAGAAACCCGATAGGTAGAAATGGCGGAAGAAAGCGTGAACGTGCAAGTGTGAAAGTAGTTGCAGCTTACAAAAATAACGAAGAGTTTGGGAGAGATAGAGGGATAGAAAGAGAAATATAAAGAGGATGAAAAAAACTAGGGTTGTCAAACATAGCGGCAAATAAGCTTTATAAACCACTTTCACACTTGATCATCTAGTTGTCTAAATCTTATGCTGAGATTCAGTAATCTTTCTTAAAATAAGTCAATTTTCATCATAAATAATGATTTTATTATAAACTAAATATGGAAATTCTGATGGTAGTTTAGCTCCAAAATGCAAGTTTAAGAGTGAGTTTGGATGTTGAAGTGAGTTGAGTTGAGATGATAAAATATTGTTAGAATATTATTTTTTAATATTAAAATTGTTTTGAAATTTGAAAAAGTTGAATTGTTTATTATATTTTGTATTGAAATTTGAAAAAGATCTAATGATGAGTTGAGATGAGTTGGGATGAGTTTGGGATCCAAACAAACCCTAAGGTAGCTAGCTGACGAAAGCATCTCACATTCAGTCAATTTAAGTCAATTGTCTGTTGTTATTACTAACCCATGCTCTTAATTGCATGTGTACACGTGTTTTAAGCACATTGTATACTTTCCTGAGGCTCATGAATGTTGATGATGAGAAGGTTGACTTGTTGACTTTTATGATTTGATATGCTTCCCAAGCGGAACAAGAGTTGACTTTTCAGTATTCTGTTTGGACGTTGCTACGTCCACACAGAGGATGTCTACCTACGGATCAGTTAAAATCTTTTTTTTTCTTAATTTTTCTTTTACCATTTTTTTATTGATGCAATAATCCACTTCGTATGAATGCTCCCCGTTTCAACTTGTGAAATTCCAACCTATCCTTCATGCGATCACTTCCCTTCATCTCATCAAGCAAGCGACCTCTCTGCTTCCCACAATGGGATTCGACTTCACCACGACGAGATCTGGGTTTCAATATTCTTCAGGTTAGCATTTTGTTTCAAGATTTCATCTTCTTCATATTTCAAAGCCCGAAACCCTAATCCATGAGGAGCTTCATTTCCACTGCAATGTGAAGACCTCTCTGGGTTTCAATCTTCTTCACCACGAAAACAAGTTAGCATTTCGTTTCATCAACTTCATCTTCTTTGGATTTCATCTTTTTCGTATTTCGAAACTCGAAACCCTAACCCACAAAGAGCTTCATTTCCACTGCAATGTGAAGGGATACTTGACCACGAAACCCTACCATTGTCTTCCAACTTCCCCCAAAACCCGAAACCCTAAGCCACGAAACCAAATCCTTCTCTCTAAAAAATTGTTCTACTTTCTTGGAGATAAATACATATTACAGTGCCACAAAAGAATTTTTGGACCATGAATGGGTCTGCATTAATTGAAGTTCGAGCCGAATATGATACAGACAAAAATAAGAAATGATCTATCCACTCATGTCAGAGATCAAGTCTTAAACGTATGTTCTAGTGTCCAATAATCAGATCATTTTTTCCTATGTGTACTTCTATTTGTTTCACAAATAACATGATTTTAAAATTCTCACCAGGTTATAGCATGCTTCACTTGCATAGGAATGGAACCATACCACAACTAAACCTACCAGAACCCAACAGATGGAACACATTTCCATCTAATTATTTTCCCTAAAAATTAGACGACAGATACAAAGGGTTTCTCAAGGTAAGTGAAGACACAGACAAATCTTATTCCAACTAAATATCCATCAAGACAAATGGAGTCTGTATATATTTGTTTTTCTCCTCTTTGAGAGTGGGCTTTTATCTTTTATCTTCTTTTCAATCTGCTTTGGGGGCTTTTCTTCATTTAGGGGTTTGGAGGTTGGGCGGATTGGGGATATTGTTTCTAGGATATCTTTTTGGCCAAATTTAATCAAATAGCATGACTAGGTTATACATTCATGCATATCAAGAAAAAAAACCCCTTTGGTGAATGGTAAAATATAGTGGACTTTACATTTCAATTTAGAGTCTAACAATCACAAGTTAAACAAAATTTCAGAAAATGACTCATCATATTGTTTGGAAGCACATCTTTCACTTAACTCAATTGGGCGCCTTAGTTTTCCCAATTTCCCATTAATATTCAAGACCTTTAGTGCAGATAATGCAGTGATTATGCCCAACAAGCCATCAAATTGGTTTTAGGATTTGAGATTTTTGAAGTAGGTTTCACTTGGTTACAAAATCTGTGTTGGTTAGTTGACAACTACTATATTAGTAAGTCTTAGTACTTTTGTGTGCAACATAACAGAATATTGAAGTGGTTTTTTTATGTTTATGATTGTGATTTTGGTTCAAGAATATATTGCCAAAAGAAAAAGAAAAGTTCAACAAAAAATAAAACCAAGTTTTCTAAAACCTAAGGTAAAAAAATTAGAGATAATACAAGAAACTTAACCATCAAAAGTATGGATAATCAACTTCCTACTTAAATTTTCATTGGCCTAAAGACAATAAAAATGAAGTAGCCATCAAGTGGTGAACTCATCAATGTTGCGGGGTAAAGTATTACATGCACAGAAAACAAATATCCTCACCAATACTTAAGTGGCTCGAGAATATATTTGATCATTTTCTGGTCAGATCTCGTCAGGAAAATGGTGGTACTGGTGGATACCGTAAGGCCAGTCAATTCTATATTTCCATGGAATTTCAAAACAAGTTTCAAGCTATTTGAATATATATATATATATAGCACTGGAATTGCAAATCTTGCAGTGTTTAATGTAAAGCATCAAATATAATGCTACCAAACTTTACAGCAACAGCTAGCTAGCCAGATCCATGTCCTAAGGTTAGGGGCGAAAAAAAAAGAGCAGAAAATATATTTAAGGTTAGGGGTGAATAAATACGTTTGTTGTTGAGGCCTAGCAAATTCCGAGGACAGAATTTTTATAAGAAGGGGAGATTGTAACGACCCGATTCTATATTTTTTAAGAATAAATTACGGATAATTTTATTAGGCTCAATAAATGAGTTTAAGCCTATAAAAGAATTTATCAAACATATTATTTTTTTATTTAACTTAGAATTAAGCCTCCATTATTATTATTAATATTGTTATTTCTATTATTATTATTATTATTATTAGTATTTTATCATGAACGGATTTTTTGTTTTAAGCACAAGAATTTTAGTTTTTTTGAATTTAAACATTAATTCTCCCTATCTCCACCCATAAGCCTCATCCTTATCCTCTAATTAATAATTCCAAATCCTATTAGGAAACCAAATTCTCAACTCCAAATCCTATTAGGAAACCAAACCCTCAACTCCAAATCCTATTAGGAAACCAAACCCTCAACTCCAAATCCTATTAGGAAACCAAACTCTCAACTCCAAATCCTATTAGGAAACCAAACCCTCAACTCCAAATCCTATTAGGAAACCAAACTCTCAACTTCAAATCCTATTAGGAAACCAAACTCTCAATTCCAAATCCTATCCCATCTCCTTATGGTCACAATACCCTTCTCCTTGCCTATAAAACCCACTCCTAGCCGAGACCTCCAGAAGAAAACATAAGAAACCACAACCACCGCCAGCCGCCTCTCTCTCTCTCTCTCTCTCGGTACTATCTCTCCCTCTCTCGGCGTCGCACCACCCAGCCTAGTAAACTAGCCGCGTCGCCTCACTCCTAGCCACCCAGAGCCACAGTCGTCTCGTCCAGCCAACCCCCGTCACGTACCCTTCGGTGACGAGTTACGAAATGAGATTCAGGAAGTAGCGCTGCAAGGTAAGTAGCATGATCATACCCTTACACGTATGTACGGTAAACGACATGTCTTTTATAAAAATATTGTGCATGAATAACCTTTATTGGAAGCCCCTTTTTACGTACCCAAGACATGATAAAAATAGGGAAATCTATGATTTTGTATAAATAATTATGCATCAAATTATTTATGAAAATTCATGATTTTATGAAAGAAGTTATACATCAAAAGATTTATGAAAAGTTACAATTTTATGTGAGAAGTCATGCATCACGACATGCTATGAAAGAATGCGATTTCAATTGAAATCTATGATATGATATGACAAGATATGACAAGTATGAATGTGATTTCTTTTGAAATCTATGATATGACAAGATATGACAAGTATGTATGTGATTTATTTTCGAAATCTAAGATATGACAAGTATACAAGTATGATGATGATGAAATAAGAATGATAAGATACGTAACGGCCTATGCTATGATATGAAAACGGTACCTATGTTATGGGCATATTGCATTGCCAGGTCGTACATGCTGGTAGTGCACCCAGTATGTCTTCCTTATGTATGGATTCCACAACCCGCGGCCACGGGCCGGAATCGGAATCTATTTAGATTCGCTAACCCTAACTCACGGGGGTCAACAGTGGGTAACGGCCTATGACAAGTGAAAGATAAGCTCATGTTCATGTTCATGTTATTTACGTATGTATTTATAAGTAAGCACGTTTTTCAAGAAACCTTATGTTTATTATGTTTACTGTATGATGTGTGCTTATTGAGTATTCGACTCATTTTAGTTTGTTTTCATGTTTTTAAACCACCCCAGATGATGAAATTTATGAAGATGAGACTGCAGGACAGGACTTGACCCCGGGAGGCGAGACAGAGGCCTAGACAGATTATGATATGATTAGCTTTTATGGTTTAAGATTTAAGTAAATTATTTTGATAAGCACATGAGACTTCCGTATATTTTTTTTAATAAGTGCTTCCGCAGACTCTATGTTGGATTTTAAGTATTAATTAAATTATATTTTATTTATGGAATTTTTTGCATCTGGCTCGTTATTAAAAGGAAAAAGTTTTAGTCAAGTTCAGTAGTAGCACACTGGCTCTCCGAAAAATTCTAAAATGTCTTTATTGGGGAGCGGGGTGTTACACGTTTTATTTATCCTCTGAATGGAATTCAAATCACAAGCAACTATATACATATTATATAAACAAAACTCTAGTAGTTGATCACTTTAATTTCTTAATTGAGTTTTTCAGATTGTTGAGACAATTTGTGACATCAAAGCAAAGCGTATTATTCGGGTTGAGACAATTTTTAAGGTAAGGTACTCATTCTCGATCGACCAAATATGAGTTTTGGCATAAACAACATGAGTACACCAAAAACCAAAACAAATTACGGATAAACAAAGACAACGACAATCACCATTGAATTATTGTATTTATAAATACATGCAGATCCAAAGAAAAAAAGAAGAAGAAGAAGAAAGAAGAAAGAAACACCCTGCCCACAGGCATGTTTAAATGGCATTCCATGGTCTTCCATTTACAGCTCTCAAACCATGAGAAATAGAAACTGATGAAACATAAACTGATGGATAAAACGGGTCCTCCATTTCGGTGCAAATGACGTTGCTTTACCCAACAATAAATTCACAAACCAGTTCAACTTTTTGACACCTATATCAAAACCATTGAAGACAAACTTATATGAATTGGAATAGTAATGATTATATCAATGGACTCTGCAACCCAAAGAAAGTGCCCATCACAAAGTTGGGATTTCATGCAAAAATCCATCAAACTGTGGTGTGCAAATTAAAAATATTACCCAAAAATTACGAACATCTAATACCCACATTAACACGTAAACAAAATGTAGCCCAAAAAAATTTTTCTCATGTAAACTCATAAGAAATCTGCAGTGGAGAGAGAGAGAGAGGGTCTATTGTGAAGAGACAGAGAGAGAGAGAGAGAGATGGAAAGAGATACCTGTAGGTTTTTTGTGCATCGTGCGAGAGACGAAGAGGGATTGGGGAGAGAGGGGAGGGAAATGAACAAGAGCAAAACGTGTGTGAATTAAATTTTGGCAGCTTTTTGCGGCGAGTTATTATCGTCGCAAAAACTCAAACTTTCATCGCAAAAGATGTGAAGCTTATTTTGGAGATTAAGAAAATGGTTGGAAAAGCTCATTTACAGTGACTAAACTTTGCTGGAAATAGTCTCATAAATTTTGTTAAAGGCTTATGAATTTTACGGCGACTATTTTCATTGCAAAAAAGAGATATTCTGGCGATTTTGAATTTCGACTGAAAGAAATAGTTGTTTGCGACGAAAAAAGTTGCCGCAATAGGTAAAAAAAAAAAATGTAGGTTGGCGCAATAGGTAAAAATGTCTTATGAATTGCGTTGGAATTCAGTGGTGAATTAAAAATCACCGCAAGTAAGGACTATTTGCGGCGATTTTTTTGCGACGATCTAAAAATCATTGGAAAAGACCTGATTTCTTGTAGTGAATATGAGATTTTCAAACTCTAAGCCTATTTAAAGATGTAAATCTATCTTAGATTACTATTAAGTCATGATATTGGTCAGTATAAGACTACTTGACTAACGTAGTTAAACACTCAAATTATTTGAGTATTTGGATAGTAATGCTAGGAACAAGTCTCAAATGTACTATCTTTATATAAAAATATGGGCCACATCAAGAAAATTTGATTTTTTCACACTTTTTCATTGTGGGGTCTATTTTTTTTTTTTAAAGGCTATTGTGAAACTTGTGTATTTGGGACTTGTATTTAGTATTACTCAACTTTACTAGATCATACTGCTGTCTATGTAAGATCTTGATGATCCTTTGAATCATCCAAGAAAAGTACATATTATGTGAATTCAATATGTCTTGTGAAATAATATCATATTAAAAACATTACGTTACTAAAGAATAAGCTTTACATTGGGGCCACCCAAATATTTTGAGGTTGAGAGGTAGCAAGAGGCTAAGACGTAGGTAATAGAACTGAATCTTCATTAAATATTGAGTTTAAATCTCTATTACCCATACTCATCACATTTATTGGTGCTTAGTATTTTGTGTTCATATTTTTATCATATTACTTATTTGATTTATATTTGTGAAGTTTGTTTGACGTACCCAATTCATTTCCTCTTGACTTAATCATATGGACAACAAGATTGACTAGTTGAATGAAATCTCTTGCTTGATAATGAAATAGTACAAAATCTCAAATAATTGTATATGATAGACAATTTCCATACGGTAAAGAATATAAAAAGAAGAAACCTTACTTTTCTTGTTCAGCATTGAAACCTAAGTACTGATTGCTGCAACAGATACGTGAGGATGTCACACAGCCCAACGAAGAAGCTAAGATTTGGGCGAGAAGGACAAAGGCCATGGGCTAACATTTATTTTTATGTTATGTTATTAGTTGCTTTTATTTTGCTCTGGATTATAACAACTATTGGGCTTTGGACAGTAAAATTTAAACTATTTGCAATTAATTTTCTTATTGTCTAGGTAAGCCCAGTTTGGGGATATCAATATGTAAGGAGCATTCACTACTTAGAAGGGATCTATCGAAAAACACTAGAAACTTCAGCTTTCTTATTCATTCTTCTTTGCTGGAGGTGCTTCCCTCAAAGTGGGCGATCCTCAATGTATTTGATCAGATACTTGAGAAGTGTTAACATTTGGTATAAGAGCAAAAATCACATGATGAGCTCAAATCACAGAGGGGCGACCTAGAAATTGGATTAAAATGCCTTCATAATATATATGGGTATAGTGTTAAGTTATTGAATACTAATAGATGAGTGAAGCCACCAAAAGAAAAATGTAGGTTGGCGCCACCCCCTTCGGGGTGGATCTTTGACCTCCTAGAGTTGGGTTGGTCTATAGCCATTTCGGCGGCGGGACCTAAGATGGCGGCATGCCACCTCAAATGGGGTGGTTCGATCACCTTTTTTTAATTTTGAATTTAAGATATTAATGGGTGAAATCTGGTTTAAGAGTGTATAAATAGTAAATATAAAGAGTAATGCTAGATACTTTAAGGATAATCCTGGCTTGAAGGTAAATATAAAGAGTAATGGTAGATACGGTTTTAGAGTATGCAAGTCCCACGCACTACTCTTAAAAAGAAGTGAAGTTCATCATTAAAAAAAAATTATATGGATCCAAAATTTATCCATTTTTTTTAAAAAAAGAGTGCAGGACTCGTACACTACAAGTATCATTTCTCAAATATAAAATATTTAAAAAGTATTAATTTCTTTGTTTAAGAAAATAGAGAAGCTTCATAGCAGGCCACCTGGGAAACTTGAAATGCACGTTGTTTCAACATATTAGGGGTGGTACCTGCATGGCTGGGGGCGGGGTTGACCCTTCCCAGCACCTCGCCCCCGCCCATGCAGGTTGCACCCCCACACCCCACCCCAGGATGCAAGAGCAGGGTCTCTGGCCCCAATGCTCGGGGGAGGGGGTGGAACCCTCATCCATCCCGCCACTCAATGCCCATTCCAATAGTGTCTAAGGCCCATTAGGCCCAAAAATTATTCTATCTTGTCAGGAAATTCAAGAGTCTCACATTGTATTGGCTTAGCTTCCTATAAAAACGTCATACCTACTAAAATACAACTTACACAAAGTATTAAGTGAAAAACAATACTTAATACATATTATTAAATTTATGTATAGTAAAAATACTAATATATATTATATATTTATTTATTTATGTTTATATAAAATATTTTAATGTATATGGGGCAGGGGGTGGGGTGGAGCCGCTGGGGCTAGCTCGCCCATGCCCCTCACAAGGATTCCTCCCTATGGGGACCTCGCATGGGGGACAAGGTTGCCCGCCCCACCAATCGGGGGTAGGGTGTGGGCCCCCACTTTTAGAGTCTAAACTTTTAGACATACCTATGCCAGCCTTATCATTAATGTCTAGCAGCCTCTTGACAGAATCATCAATAGCTCAATTACATATAAAGAATCTTGCTTTCCTTGGACTTAGGTCATGGTTGTGTACATTCTTAATAGTACTTATGTGCAACATCCCACCAACCATGATTGCATTAATCTTCACCTTACAATCAATATTTATTGTTGGGCATGGTTTAGCGAAGTTGGTAGTACGATTCATTGCCTTCCCACCACGAGCACAGCTAAGTGTTACATATCTAACACTCTCATCATGATCCATTTTATCTCGTTGTGTCATTATGCAATTTTCATATTTCTTATAGTACTCAATGAGTTCCTGCTCAATTTTAAAAAACATCACAGTCATTGACTCTAAAACCTCATCATCATCATTACTTAGTGTTGGCTCTAACACCTCCTTCTCAACATTAGAGCCCGGCGTTGGCTCTAAAACCTCCTCATCACCATTCCTTGGCGTTGACTCTAATACCTCCTCATTAGCATTCCCCGGCTTTGGCTGTAATACATACTCATCTACATGTTTCTCTCTCACACATTTGGGGTATTCAGATAAGTACTGCTTTAAGAAGAAAACAACGATCATTTAGTAGATGAGGTGAGTTCAGCCACCTCATTCATTTGATTACTTTTGCTACTTATTTCCATCCTATTCATAACAAAAAGATTTGTGGGTTCTAGTTCTTTCGCACATAGTCTATTTGTAATAATAAAGAGGAGAAAAAATTAATGTGAGAACTGATGACCATAGAAAGAATGTTGGACTAGAGAGGCAAGTAGGTATTGAAAACGAAATTTAGAAAATATCTATCAAATTTTATATGCATACGTATTGAAATGAGTGTGTAGATCATGTCATGAGAATAAAACACTTGGATTCACGCTTCACCCAACCACTTTTGTGTCCGTATTATACACCATTGACCATATACATTTACCGTGCCTTATCCTATATATATATAAATATATATATATATATCTATATGCCGAACCAAAAGAGATGCAAAATAATAATAATAATAACAGAAAAACAAAGGTTCATCACACTTGGATTCAAGCTTAACCAAACCACTTTTGTGTCTGTATGAAATCACAATATCCATAAAAATTTACCAAATAATATTCATTATATCCTATATATATATATATATATATATATATATCAGCCAAATAAAAGAAATGAAAAAAAAATTAACAAATGAACGAAGTTTTAAAGGTTTTACTTTGTCGTCGACAGACGTTGGTGGTGGAAAAGATCACGTCGACTCTGGCAGACAGAGCTCGAATCGAATAGAGTCAAGAAGAAATATGAAACTTGTTGCTTGGAGAGTGATACACGAGGAAGCTAGTGGTGGAGTAGGCTGACAATGGTGGAGGTGGCCAACGGTGGTGGAGGATAGAGATCGAAGATTGGCAGACGGTGTTGGACAAGAGAGACATTGGAGAGAGTTTTGTCGAAGAGAAGGAGAGAGATTAACTGAAGAGAATCGCTGGAGAGAGGGAAAAATTAACCAAAATTGTAGGAAAAATTACAAAAAGATCCATTTCTTTCACATGCAGGCCCCTAAAGAGGATTGTATGAAGACGTACTCTAAACCACATATGAGAGAGAGTTTTGTATTTCCAAGAATCTTTTAAGATTTCGTTATGCTCTTGGATATCTGATTATCAAATAACACATCTTTAGAATGTAAGTGTCCAAGAAAATATTAGATTCTCCAAACCAAATGCCCCAACCCCATTTTCCTAGCTTCCTCTCTTGACTCTATCTTGTTGGTTCATTCCTCCTAATTGATGGTGTAGTAACTAGCAGATAGGGCATTGCCTCGCAAAAGATAATCTTCCCACAGAGAGAGAGAGAGAGGAGAAGAAGAAGAAGAAAAATAAGAATTTAAATGAAATGAGACGGTTTTGAAGCCAATAAATCTCAAACAATGATAGGCTACCTCTTCTTGTTATGGTTCAATTTTGTTGGCTTACACTTCCTACTTGATGGTGAGCCCTATCATCTTTAGCATTTTCTTTCAAATCACTTGCTTAGTTTATAAATTGTAAAAGAATAAAGAATCAGCTCTCAGTTGTAATTTGAAATCTAGTGGTTGGGTTGACAAAATATTGGGTGGATTGGTGATGTTGGTTTGGTTGTTTAATTTTGTTGGATTCTAATTAATTTTAAGCTTTTGGTTTTATATTCATTGATTAGTATTGGACAACTACTTTTAATAATACAATTGGTACATATGAGAAATTAATGAGATGATGATAATAATAATAGGTTGTCATTGTTAAATATGTTACAAGACTAGAAAAATTGAATGATTTTAGCCAAGAAAAGAAAATGTAGGTTTTATGAATAATTACAATGAGATTGGTGGATAGACAACAATAAAAAAAGATAATGCCAGAGGAAAATGGTTTTTTCATAAATTTTCAAATGAACTAATAAACTTGAGATATTAAACTCTTACCCATGATCTAGTTGTGAAAGGGAGATAAATTCTTATCCATGATCCAGTTATGAGAGGGAAGAGGAAGATAGAATTAAATTCTTACTTACGAATCGAGTCATGAGAGGAAGTTAAACTCTTGATAAGGTTAGGTTTTTCCAAGCCTTGGTTTTTCGATTATTTTAATCCCCATATATATATATATATATATATATATATATATATATATATATATTGTGATATGGTATTCCTCTACCACGAATAAGGGTAGAACAATAAAATTAAGAGATGCAGCCTCCCTAAAAAGGTAAGCAATAGTATGCATTTTGAAATTGAGTGGATGTGATTTTCATAAAAGTAACAAAAGTTGTTGTCCACAATAATATAGTATGGCAAATTTTTATAGATATGTAACTATAAGCAAACCAGAGAATACGTACATAGGCTCTGAATAGTAGAAATTGAGGGGATTTAAAATGAGAAGCACATTATATTCGTATGTGATATAGTTGACTATGACATTGATTATAGTTTCTAAACTTATGCGGTTGGATAAGAGGCTTGCATTGCTATACCACATAGGCCTTCCTCTGCATCAATATCTCTTTGCATCCTTATATACCCTTCTTCACCCCATTCTGTACCCCATGAGTTCTTCACCAGCCAATACTTGGTCCCGTCATTAGTGATCCCATAACCAACAGCGGTAACACCATGGTCTAGGCTAGTGCCACACTCTCCTGTAAAAATACCACTTGAATAGAATTGGAAATCAGAACCTTCAGCATCTATGGCAACAGAAACTGGTTGATTAGCTACAGCTTTAAGAAGTGCTTTTTCGCTATTGGCTGGCACATCTTCATAGCCATTAATCTTGGCTGCATGGTTGGATTCTTCCTTTGTGTTGCAGGTTCCATCAACACCCTTGTAAGGATAGTTGGCTTCTGTAGTGAGGCCTTGATTATGTTGGATGAATTGGAATGCATTATCCATCAAACCGCCACCACAGCCTTGGTCAATTCCTTTAATGTCACAGTCTACCAACTCTTGCTCAGACAAAGAGATTAATTTACCAGTTGATAGCTTAGTAATTCCTTCCATAGCTGCCACTGCTGAAAATGCCCAGCAACATCCTACATTTCATCACAAGAAAGAGTTAACAATCTTACAATGAGTATAGATCATTTCAAAATTAGGCATTTACCACATTGGCCTTGGTCTTTGATGGGTGTTACTGCTCCTTTCTTTCTCCAGTCCATTACAGAAGGCAACACGGTTACATTTTCATATTTGAAAGAAGAAGCTTGTGTTGAGCATTCATGCCCCATGAATCTATTTCGCGTGGCTACGAACTCTTCATTTGTAAGATCTGCAAATTGGTTGATTCCTAACTTGTATGGCTTGTTTGCTGCACTATTAAATGATTCTATGTATGCCGCATTTTCTTTGAATATTTTGAAACGCTTCTCTTTCTCATAAGCATCCTCATATACACGCCCATAACGAGCCATCCACTGCTCATACTTCTCATGCGTTGCTACATCCTGGAGGGTGCGAGCGGCAACTTGAGAAGCCAAAGCTCCCAAAGTGAGGATCAAAGCCAAACAAATGATTTGCCAATGGTTAGTGAACCCCATGATTTGAATTGTTGCAGCTAAGATTTTATGAATTGAATTTGCTACCGGCATACCTACTCAAGAGGTTTATATAGAGATAATCCTCCTTGAATTGCATACTAATCTATAGTAACACTAGAGGAGGACTTGCTCATCATCGTGCTTGAGAGAATTTCCTGATATAGATCCATAAAAGTATCTAATTTGATTAATTTTCAATTGCCATTTTGGAGTTTCTTGTTACACACTTGTCTCTTTATGATCATATTGGTCTATATTTATAAGGGTCAAATCATAAAGGGATATGTGCTTGGGTTGATTGCAAACTGTTTAGTATTTTGTAATTGTACTTGGGGCTTTCCCCAGTCAAATCAAACCAAAATAGTCTCACCGCAACGTTTCATTTGTATATGAAAGAAAAGGTACAACACAAATAGACTCAATGTTGGATAACGATGTATATTTGACAATTATTTAATACACTAAACACTAGGAGCTGATTTATCTATTGTCGTATGTCAACATCATTCTAAAAGCTTTGAACTTCCACCTTACGATGAGCATATTGGAGCCTCAAAACTATTCCATCTAAACTGTATAACATCTATAATAAGTGGTCGATATTCAGAATTTGGTAGAATATACCTAACATATTGGCTTCCAACACCCAAATTTATTTAGCAAGGTTTGACCAAAAAATCAAGAGATCCTTAAACTAAAATAATGTGATGGTTTTGAAAGTAAGACAAATAAACTTTCTTTAAATTTCAAATGAAACTACTACTTTTTCAATTTTTCATAAAAAAGTTAAACTCATCTCAATTACCTACTTTTTACATTTCAACTTAAAAAGTTAAACTAATCTCAACCTAAAAAAGTTAAACTCATCTCAATAGGACTTACAAAATATTATTATTCACAACTCAACTCAACTCCATTCATCTCAACATCCAAACATAGCCATTTAGGAAAATGGTTTAATTTTGGGGACAAAAGCTTGTTTATATTTTCGGATGTATTGTTTAATTTTGGGGACAAAAGATTGTTTAATTGTCTCCCGTTAAAGTATATAGGGATGCATTGTTGATTTTTCTCTTTATTATAGAAAATATTTAGGACAGATCAATCTTTTTCACAAAGACATCCAAAATCATAAATCTAAATTTTATTTATTTTCTTTTGTTTATTGAACTCAAAGAAATATTTGTTTTGTTTGAACCTTATGAATAAAAGTAAAAAAGTATGTGGAGCCCATGCACCCATAGGTGAAGTGGGTTCAGTTTATCTGATTTAGAAAGTACGTATTAATAAGAACAACGCTTATAAATATGAGATTTTCAAACTCTAAGCCTATTTAAAGATGTAAATCTATCTTAGATTACTATTAAGTCATGATATTGGTCAGTATAAGACTACCTGACTGACATAGTTAAATAGTCAAATTATTTGATTACTTGGACAGTCATGCTAGGTACAAGTCTCAAATGTACAATTTTTTTTATAAAAATGTGGGTCACATTAAGAAAAAATGATTTTTTTTTCACATTTTTTCATTGTAGGGTCTATTTTAATTTTTTTAATTTTTAATTTTTATTTTTTTTGAAAGAGAAGGAAATCACATGTCCAATAGTGACCCCTTCCCGAATTTATGAAACATAACCCTCACTTATGGCGGAAGAATACCATAAAAAATACATCAAGAACGAATACAAAACATTCCCAATTTATCTAAACAAACAAGACCCCGAAGTTTACCATTCACATAATTCTCCCCCATAAAATCTTCTATCCTTCCTTTCGCTCCTTCCTTGGCTAGAAAATCTGCAACCATATTTGCTTCTCTGAAATTATGTTGAACCTTAGGTCGAAGCAAACTAACAAGTCCCTTTACTTCCTCCCAAAAATCCCATAAATACCAATAATTACATCTACCCAAAACCAACTAGCCAACCACTACCTTAGAATCATATTCAACCAAAAAATCCGTCAACCCAAAAGCATGACACATACGTAAACCATCCAGTAAAGCACGACACTCAGCAATTGTGTTCGTCGCTTGTCCATAAAAATGAGCGAAACCAACCAAAACTTTCCATTGTGAATCCTGAACAACACCTCCACCACTGGACAGACCTGGATTTCCACAAGCTCCACCATCCACATTTAACTTTAGCATCCCTATATCAGGCGGCCTCCATTTGATCAGCTTCGGCAATTGGGAACGCATAGGAACAAGGGGACAATCTAAATTCTACAACACACGTAAATCTTGGACTTCCAGTTTTCTGAACTGCTTCACTCTGCTAGTAACCTCCATTAAAGCTACTTTCACTGCTCAGATCATGCTCCTCCAGTCATACGGTTTGTCTTCCATCCTAGCTTTGCATCTAAAACGCCAAAGAGTCCAAGAAATAATAATAGGTAGTACTCCTTTAAGCCAACCAACCTGAGAAACTCCTCTTTCACGATCCCACCAAAACTGCATAACACCTTCCCAACTTCGGATATGTGGCATCTGAACTCCACTATTTGCTGCAAAAAATCTCCATATTGCCGCCGCCCCCTCTCCTTCCCCGAGCACATGATTCAAAGTTTCAATTTTTGGTTCCACACAGCAGCAACATTTAGAACACAAAGGAATACCCAGATTTTGAACCACTGCGTCCACAGGCAAAGCCTATCTTCTTGCTCTCCAACACATGAATGACATTTTTGCTGGCAAAAAATCTTTCCACAGCCATCTCCTCCGTGGACACACAACCCCCTGCTTTTGAATCAAATTCCATGCCAAGCTCGTAGTGAACATTCCATCCACAGAATGAACCCAGATGCATCTATCATCCCCTTCCCTTAATCGAAATCCTGCCTACATAATTTTCTCAACCACAGGTGCTGCAACCAGATTTCTCAACACATCCATATGACATCCATTAGCATCCATCACCTCCTGCACCTTCAATTCCTTATTTCCAGCCACCTGATTCTCCTCTGCCAAAGGCCCATCACCCAACCAGTTATCATACCAGAACTGTACCTCCCCATTGCTAATCCGCCATCTTGAATTACATAAAACAGTTGGCATTAATCACATAACCCCTTTCCAGAATCTAGTTCCTCTTCCCAAAGACATGACCAAAGAGATGTGAACATTACCCACATATTTGGCTGAGAAAAAATCCGACCACAGCGACCTTCCCACAATTAATTTCCAAGCAAACTTCATAAGTAAGGAATTCTGAACCTCCTCCAAATCTCTAATACCCAGTCCACCTTCCTCTACCGGCAAGCAAATAGTCTTCCAAGAGATATCCATTTCCTCCTTTTGTTCTCCATGGAAGAATCCCAAAGAAAGTTAGAGAAATTTTTTTTAATAGCTGACATTACCCCCTTTGGCAAGTTCATAACCGAGAGCATATGAATTGGTATGCTGTTGAGCACATGCTTTAGCAAAATAATTTTTCCACCAAAGGAAAGCAACTTACTTTTCCAACTTGCTAGTTTCTTTTGAATTTTACCCAACAATAAATCAAACGTCCTTATGCGCATATGCCCAACGGACAGAGGTATCCCCAAGTAAGTACACGGCCAATTACCTTCTTCAAAGCCAGATAATTGTTTTAATGCCTGTTTTCGAGCAGCCGATATATGCTTAGAGAAAAATAAAGAGGACTTATGCAGACTAACCTGCTGGCCAGACATATTCTCATACTTGTGAAGCACTTCCATAAGTTTCCGAAAAGAAACCTTTCCACCATTCACAAAAATCAATAGGTCATCCGCATACAACAAATGACTGATCATAGTACCTCCACTGGGATGAAAAGGCTTTATCCTTCCTGATTGAAACTCTTTATGCAACATTCGCGACAACACTTCCTCTGATAAAATAAACAAATATGGTGATAATGGATCACCTTGCCGAAGTCCGCGAGAAGGTTTAAAAAAACCCCTTGTGCATCCATTTAACATAACCGAATAAAATGGAGAAGAAATACAATTAAAAATCAGTTCTCTCCATTTATCTGAAAAACCCAATCGTCTCAAAATCTCTAGTAAAAAATGACAATTCACCCGATCAAACGCCTTTGCCATATCGATTTTTAACATGACATTTCCACTCCTAACCTTCCGATTAATCCCATGTACCAGCTCCTGTGCAAGAGCCATGTTATTAAAAATACTTCTTCCAGGAATGAAAGCGGATTGTTCAGAAGAAATAAGCCAATGAAGAATAGGAGCCATACGCATGACCATGATTTTTGTTATGATTTTATACGCCACTGAACATAAACTAATTGGTCGAAACTGTCCAAATCCTACCGGTTCATCAACCTTTGGAATAAGTACCAAGTTTGTCGACCCAAAAAAAGCCTTAAACGGCGTCCCCTCAAAGACTTCACAAGCCATAGCCAGCAAGTCCTACTTCACAATGTCCCATGCAAGTGTAAAAAAACTTGCTAAGAAACCGTCAGGCCCTGGACTACTATCCGCAGGAATTGACCCCAAGAGCAATTTTTACCTCCTCCAAAGATGGTGCTGCACACAATACTTCATTCTCTTGCATTGAAATCTCTGGCAACAGTAAAGATAGTGATTCCTCATCAAAATGTACTTCTTCCATTGTTAGACGATCCTGGAAAAACTCCACCGCACCAGAATGTACCTCCTCCGCTGAACATAAAATCTGTCCAGTCTCCATCCTCATCTGCTCAATCTTCTTATTTTTCTTCTTGACTTTTATCATCGCATGGAAAAACGCTGTATTGGAGTCACCCTCCGCAAGCCACTTCACACGAAACTTTTGGCAGCTTAACATTTCCTCCTGGTGCACCCATTGTAAATGCATCTGTTTACATTGCAATAACTCATTTTCTTCCTCCTGACTATAATTTGCAATTACATTCTGTTTCAGCTCAGAAATGCGGTCTTCAAGCCTTCGTAATTCCACTTCTACTCTCCCGAAAACATCTACGTTCCACTTCCTCAAAGCTACTTTCAACAATTTCAACTTTTTGTCCATGCGCACCATCGGGCTTCCATCAACATTCCCATCCCAAACCTCCTTCACCAATGGCAAGAATTGATCATGAGAACCCCACATACGCTGAAAACGAAAAGGTCGAGGCACACTGCTTGTACCATGAAACAACGATACCATCATCTAGGAATGATCCGAGGACGTTCTCCGCAAATATACTACAAGGCCATCCCCACAAAAATTTAGAAACTCCATATTCACCAGCACACGATCAAGCCTAGCTCAAATCCTGCTCCCCCCTAACCTTCCATTGCACCAGGATAAATCCTGACCCTCATAAGGAAATTCTAGCAAGCCACAGTCATGAATACAAAGATTAAATTCAGCCTTTGCATGATTTGCATGCAAAATACCACCTCTTTTCTCATCATCATTTCTAATAATATTAAAATTCCCTCCAATAATCCATGGTCTATTTCCTGGGTCTTGATCCCTTAAAAAATCCCAAAGTGCCTCACGCTGCCAACGAAAGCAACTCGCATAAACAAACGTGGCGAGAATTCGCTTATTTCCTTGCACAAACCAACCACTCAATGCCTGGTTCGACATTGACACCAATTCAAAATCAAACTCCTCATTCCAAAAAAGCAAAAATTTTCCCCCAACCTCGACATTATTGCAAAAATTTTGGAACTTCATCCATCTCGCCCACTTACGACATTTATTTTCCCCAAGAAACGATTCTAAAAGCACCACCACAGACGGTCGATTTTTATTTAAAATACGCCAAAGCTTACTTCTTGACGAATAAATACCCTTAATATTCCACATAAGAATGTTCAACATGGCTTAAAAAAAATTTTGGAACGAGTTCTTCGCTCCAATACCACTATTGATTTTTCTTTCCTTAAGCCACATAATTTTTTTAACGGCACATTCAAATCCGGATCCAAGTCAAAACATTTTGCCATCAATTCATTTAACTCCTCTTCAGGCTCCACATCTGAGATAGATTTACCACGAGTAAATAAGATTTCACCAAATTCATCACCCCCCCATAATTTCCTTTTCAGCCATACATCCCACTTCAAATTCCAGTGCCTCATCAATTAACCTCAATGAACTTCTAGGAGAACTTTGAATTATTGCTCCCATACTTGCATTTTTGTCCAACTCTTCTTCCATTACATCAAACCAATTCTCACATCCTCCTGAAGAAACTGGCATCTGCTCGTCATTCCCACTATCCACCTTCTCATACCCTTCCCTAACATGAGGAAGCGAACCTTCCAACCGAGCATCAGCACTGATCAGATCAAATTGTTTTTTATCATGAACCAGGCCATTCATTGAGATGAACAAAATTCGCATCGATTGCCCCTCTTCCATTTTCTTCCGTTCATGAATCGCATCAAGACGGGCCAATCTTCGTGGATTAGATGAAGGCCCTGCTATATTCCCCTGCACTGTTTCCAAAATCTCCTTCTCCTGAACTCCTACAGCCTTCCAAACCTGTTTCGTCTGCTCTATTTTTTCCTCTGCCTTTTTTCCCAGATGCTGTTGTTTATGGACCCGGTCTCTACGCATGCACTTGTGTTCTTGATGACCTTGCTTCCTACAAAGCAAACAAAATGCTGGAAGAGTTTCAAAAATCACCTCTTGACAATGACTCATTGCCAGTCCCGGATTTCCCAACCAGAATGAGTGACGCAGCGGTTTAGAAATATCCATTTCCACACAAATACGTGCTGCCTCCGGACAAGTTACACAGGCAGTCGCATTATCCCTCTTCAAGAACCATCCATAACCCTCTCCAATACTACGTAAAATTGATTCATGAAAATAGTTTGGAGGCAACCCCGGTAATGTTAACCACACAGGAACATAAGGGGAGTCTTCTTCCTCAATGAAATCTGGCATCCAATGGAACACCTATATGGTACCCCTTCCACCTCAGAGTTCCCCGGGCCATCACACTAATAAAGTCTTCCTCATTTGAAATTCTCACCAGTATGTTCCGAGGATTTTTCAACTGCCCACTACTGGCACAGAACGAAGCCCCAACGAGTCTTGATAAATCCCCGGACATGATCAAGGGATGGTCGATGATGTAAGAATTTTAAGACCACAGAGAATCTGAAAGGCTCCGCCGACTGTTTGATCTTCGCCTTCGAGAACAAAAAAAACATCTCCCTGTCATTGAACTTTGGCTCTCGAAAGGGAATATCCACCTCTGGAAGCATCTGGGGCTTGGATATGACAACATCAACAAACGCCAACCCAGCCGACGTTCGAACACTACCTCTTGACGTTTCTAATGGATACGCACATCAGACTGGCCCGCAATCTCCCTAGTAGCACCATGACCTACCGTCTGAGACGTAGGCCCGGCGGCCAGCGCCATGCAAAAAGCAAAACCCTATTCACTCAAAGGAAATCACCTTGCTTTAAATACGGAGTGTAAAATCGCCCTCAATTGTAGGGTCTATTTTATTTTATTATTAATATTTCTTTATAAAAGGCTATTGCGAAACTTGTACATTTGAGACTTGTATCTAGTATTTCTCAACTCTACTAGATCATATTGATGTGTATGTAAGATGTTGATGATCCGTTGAATCATCCATGAAAAGTACATATTATGTGAATTCAATATCTCCAGTGAAATTTTGTACATTCCTTGATAAAAAACTAAACCAAGCCATAGTTGTTTTCTTAACTGCTAACATGGCAAGGATTTTTTTCTGCTCTGCTAGGGTTTGTCTTGTTCTTTACGTATGGATGCCGTCGGGGGTCTCTATGGCCCCTTGACGTCGGCAGGGCGGGCTCGTGCAACATCCTACCAACCAAGATTGCTTTAATTTTCACCTTACAATCAGTCTTGATTGTTGGGCATGGTTTAGCGAGGTTGGTAGTACGATTCCTTACCTTACCACTACGAGCACAACCAAGTATTACATATCTAACACTCCCATCATGATCCATTTTATCTGGTTGTGTCATTATACAATTCTCATATTTCTTATAGTACTCAATGAGTTCCTACTCAGTTTTAAAAAACATCCCAGTCATTGGCTCTGAAACCAACTCATCATCATTCCTTGGTGTTGGCTCTAACAATTCCTTATCAGCATTAGAGCCCGACATTGGCTCTACATCTTCCTCACCACCATTCCCTGGCGTTGACTCTAATACCTCTTCATTAGCATTGCCCAGCATTAGCTCTAATACCTACTCATCTACATGTTTCTCTCTCACACATTTGGGGTATTCGGATAAGTACTGCTTAAAGAGAAAATTATGATCGTCTAGTAGATGAGGTGGGTTGAGCCACCTCGTTCGTTTGATTACTTTTGCTACTTCTTTCCATCTTATTCATAACAAAAAGATTCATGGGTTCTAGTTCTTTCACACACTGTCTCTTTGTAATAATAAAGAGGAGAAAAAATTAATGTGAGATTTCATGACCATAGAAAGAATGTTGGATTAGAGAGACAAGTAGGTATTGAAAATGAAATTTACAAAATATCTATCTAATTTCATGTGCATAAGTATTGAAATGAGATTGTAGATCATGTCATGGGAATAAAACACTTGGATTCACGCTTCACCCAACCACTTTTGTGTCCGTATTATACACCAATGACCATATAAATTTACCACACCTTATCCTATATATATATAATATATATATATATGCCGAACCAAAAGAAAAGCAAAAAAATAAAAATAAATAAATAACAGAAAAACAAAGGTTCACCTCACTTGGATTCAAGCTTCACCAACCACTTTTGTGTCTATATGAAATCACAATATCCATATAAATTTACCGAATAGTTTTCATTATATCCTATATATATTAAATATGTTGAACCTAAAGAAATGTAAAAAAA